>VSWD01000004.1:13410408-13427758 GCA_033119305.1 Pinctada imbricata | reverse complement strand
ACGCCATTGACTTTCTCTATGTATATAATACAGAGGGGACCTTACGCCATTGACTTTCTATATGGACCATAATAAAGAGGGGACCGCCATTCACTTTCTCTATGTATTATAATACAGGGGGGACCTTACGCCATTGACTTTCTATGGACCATAAAAGAGGGGACCTTACGCCATTGACATTTATCTATGTATTTTATAATAAGAGGGGACCTTACGCCATTGACATTTATCTATGTATTAAACAGAGGGGACCTTGCGCCATTGACATTCTATATGGCTTAATACAGAGGGACCTTACGCCTGACTTTCTCTATGTATTATAATACAGAGGGGACCTTACACCATTGACTTTCTACATGGACCATAATAAAGAGGGTACCTTACGCCATTGACTTTCTACATGGCCCATAATAAGAGGGGACCTTACGCCATTGACTTTCTACATGGACCATAATAAGAGGGACCTTACGCCATTGACTTTCTCTATGTATTATACACAGAGGGGACCTTACGCCATTGACTTTCTATATGGACCATAATAAAGAGGGGACCTTAAACCATTGACTTTATACATTGACCATAAGAGGGGACCTTACGCCATTGACTTCTCTATGATTATAATAAGAGGGGACCTTACGCCATTGATTCTAGATACCATATAAAGAGGGGACCTTACGCCATTGACTTTCTCTATGTATTATAATACAGAGGGGACCTTACGCCATTGACTTCTACATGAACCATAATAAAGAGGGGACCTTACGCCATGACTTTCTCTATGTATTATAATACAGAGGGGACCTTACGCCATTGACTTTCTATATGGACCATAATAAAGAGGGGACCTTACGCCATTGATTTCTCTATGTATTATAATACAGAGGGGACCTTACGCCATTGACTTTCTATATGGACCATAATAACCTTACGCCATTGACTTTCTATATGGATTATAATACAGAGGGGACCTTACGCCATTGACTTTCTACATGGACCATATAAAGAGGGGACCTTACGCCATGACCTTTCTCTATGTATTATATACAGAGGGGACCTTACGCCATTGACTTTCTATATGGACCATATAAGAGGGGACCTTACGACATTGACTTTCTCTATGTATTATAATACAGAGGGGACCTTACGCTATGGACTGTCTGTATGACCATAATAAGAGGGGACCCTTACGCCAGTGACTTTCTCTATGTATTATAATACAGAGGGGGACCTTACGCCATGACATTCTATATGGATTCTAATACAGAGGGACCTTAGGCCATTGACTTTCTACATGGACCATAATAAAGAGGGGACCTTACGCCATGACTTTCTCTAGGTATTATAAACAGAGGGGACCTTCCGCCATTGACTTTCTATATGGACCATAATAAAGAGGGGACCTACGCCATTCACTTTCTCTATGTATTATAATACAGGGGGGACCTTTACGCCATTGACTTTCTATATGGACCATAATAAAGAGGGGACCTTACGCCATTGACATTTATCTATGTATTATAATAAAGAGGGGACCTTACGCCATTGACATTTATCTATGTATTATAATACAGAGGGGACCTTGCGCCATTGACATTCTATATGGCTTATAATACAGAGGGACCTTACGCCATTGACTTTCTCTATGTATTATAATACAGAGGGGACCTTACACCATTGACTTTCTACATGGACCATAATAAAGAGGGTACCTTACGCCATTGACTTTCTACATGGACCATAATAAAGAGGGGACCTTACGCCATTGACTTTCTCTATGTATTATAACACAGAGGGGACCTTACGCCATTGACTTTCTATATGGACCATAATAAAGAGGGGACCTTAAACCATTGACTTTCTACATGGACCATAATAAAGAGGGGACCTTACGCCATTGACTTTTTCTATGTATTATAATACAGAGGGGACCTTACGCCATTGACTTGCTATATGTACCATAATAAAGAGGGGACCTTACGCCATTGACTTTCTCTATGTATTATAATACAGAGGGGACCTTACGCCATTGACTTTCTACATGAACCATAATAAAGAGGGGACCTTACGCCATTGACTTTCTCTATGTATTATAACACAGAGGGGACCTTACGTCATTGACTTTCTATATGGACCATAATAAAGAGGGGACCTTAAACCATTGACTTTCTACATGGACCATAATAAAGAGGGGACCTTACGCCATTTACTTTCTCTATGTATTATAATACAGAGGGGACCTTACGCCATTGACTTTATATATGTACCATAATAAAGAGGGGACCTTACGCCATTGACTTTCTCTATGTAATATAGTACAGAGGGGACCTTACGCCATTGACATTCTATATGGATTATAATACAGAGGGGACCTTACGCCATTGACTTTCTACATGGACCATAATAAAGAGGGGACCTTACGCCATTGACTTTCTCTATGTATTATAATACAGAGGGGACCTTACGCCATTGACTTTCTATATGGACCATAATAAAGAGGGGACCTTACGCCATTGACTTTCTCTATGTATTATAATACAGAGGGGACCTTACGCCATTGACTTTCTATATGGACCATAATAAAGAGGGGACCATACGCCATTGATTTTCTCTATGTATTATAATACAGAGGGGACCTTACGCCATTGACATTCTATATTGATTATAATACAGAGGGGACCTTACGCCATTGACTTTCTACATGGACCAAAATAAAGAGGGGACCTTACGCCATTGACTTGCTCTATGTATTATAATACAGAGGGGACCTTACGCCATTGACTTTCTATATGGACCATAATAAAGAGGGGACCTTACACCATTGACTTTCTCTATGTATTATAATACAGAGGGGACCTTACGCCATTGACTTTCTATATGGACCATAATAAAGTGGGGACCTTACGCCATTGACATTTATCTATGTATTATAATACAGAGGGGACCTTGCGCCATTGACATTCTATATGGCTTATAATACAGAGGGGACCTTACGCCATTGACTTTCTGTATGGATTATAATACAGAGGGGACCTTACGCCATTGACTTTCTCTATGTATTATAATACAGAGGGGACCTTACACCATTGACTTTCTACATGGACCATAATAAAGAGGGTACCTTACGCCATTGACTTTCTACATGGACCATAATAAAGAGGGGACCTTACGCCATTGACTTTCTCTATGTATTATAACACAGAGGGGACCTTACGCCATTGACTTTCTATATGGACCATAATAAAGAGGGGACTTTAAACCATTGACTTTCTACATGGACCATAATAAAGAGGGGACCTTACGCCATTGACTTTCTCTATGTATTATAATACAGAGGGGACCTTACGCCATTGACTTTCTATATGGACCATAATAAATAGGGGACCATACGCCATTGACTTTCTCTATGTATTATAATACAGAGGGGACCTTACGCCATTGACATTCTATATGGATTATAATACAGAGGGGACCTTATGCCATTGACTTTCTCTATAGACCATAATACAATGGGGACCTTACACCATTGACTGTCTATATGGATCATAATAAAGAGGGAATCTTACGCCATTGACTGTCTATATGGACCATAATACATAGGGGACCTTACGGCATTGACTTTCTATATAAAGACCATAGTACAGAGGGGACCTTACGCCATTGACTTTCTACATCGACCATAATACAGAGGGGACCTTACACCATTGACTTTCTATATGGACCATAATACACAAGGGATCTTACGCCATTGACTTTCTATATGGACCATAATACAGAGGGGACCTTACGCCATTGACTTTCTATATGGACCATAATACAGAGGGGACCTTACACCATTGACTTTCTATATAGACTATAGTACAGAGGGGACCTTACGCCATTGACTTTCTGTATGGACCATAGTACAGAGGGGACCTTACGCCATTGTCTTTCTATATGGATCATAACACAGAGGGGACCTTACGCAATTGACTTTCTATATTTCCCATAGTACAGGGTGGATCTTACGCCATTGACTTTTTTTATGGATCATAATACAGAGGGGACCTTACGTTATCGACTTTTTGTATGACCATAGCAGAGAGGGAACCTTACAACATTGACTTTTATAAGAACCGTAATACAGAGGGGACCCTACGCCATTGACTTTCTATGTTCACAATAATACAGAGGGGAACATAACACTATTAACGAAATCTGTATGGACCTTAATACAGAGTGGACCTTACACCATTGACTTACTATATGGACCATAATACAGATGGTAACTTACACCATTGAATATCTACACGGACCATAATACAGAGGGGACCTTACACCATTGACTTTATACATAGACAATAATACAGAAGGGACCTTACACCATTGACTTTCTATATGGACAATAATACAATGGGGACCTTACACCCTTGACTACTATATGAATCATAATACAAAGGGGTCCTTACTCCATTGTCTTTCTATATGAATCATAGTACAGAGGGGACCTTACACCATTGACTTTATATAAGAACTGTAATACAGAGGGGACCTTACACCATTATGTTGTATGGAAGAAGAAATAGATTCTATCACTTTCTACTGAGACATTAAAAGTTACACTCTATGCTGTCCCACGACTCTGATGGTCACATGAACACCTCACTCTATGACAAACGTGACGACTTAAGTTTCAGCATCACAAACTTTCCTTTTCTGAGTAGCAACATTCTTTCAGCGCCTGCTTATGGCGTGTTAATATGCCAGATAAAGTACAAAATATATAGATTTTGATAGATGCAAGCAGGAGATGCTGACTCTTTCTGGGCACCTGGTCTCACTCTCATGTAATGGGAGTTCGCTTCTTTCCATGTAGTGGAAGCGCAGGGATCACTTTGTCCGTTGTCCGTCTGTCAGTCAGTCCGTCCGTCCGTCTGTCTGTCACACTTTGGGTGTCACACCCCATAACTTTTCATCGGTAAGTGATAGGGCTTTGATATTTCACATGTGTATTTCCTGTGATGAGACCTTTTTACACATACCATAATTTTTGACCTAGTGACCTTGACCTAGATATTTGTCCTACTTTTCAAAAAATTAACATTGGCTATATCATTTGATTGGTAAGTGATAGGGATTTTATAATTCACATGTGTATTCCTTTTCATAAAACCTTTGTACAGATACCAAATTCTTTTTACCTAGTGACCTTGACCTAGATATTTGACCTACTTTTCCAAAAAAAAAAAACATTTGCTATATCTTTTGATTGGTAAGTGATAGGGATTTTATAATTCACATGCGTATTTCCTGTGACATAACCTTACAACATGTACCATAAATTTTGACCTAGTGACCTTGACCTAGATATTTGACCTACTTTTCCAAACAATTAACATTGGCTATAACTTTTGATTGGTAAGTGATATGAATTTATATAATTAACATGTGTATTCCTTTTCATAAGACCTTATTACAGATACCAATTTTTTTTACCTAGTGACCTTGACCTAGGTATTTGACTTACATTTGAAAAAAAAAATAAGAATGGCTATATGTTTTATTTTATAAGTGACACGGCTTTGATATTTCAAACATGTATTTCTTATGATGAGTCCTTTCTTTTATTCCCAAAAAATTGTACCCAGTGACTTCACCTAGATGATTGACCTTTTCTGAGAGTAACAGATTGACCATAGCTTTTAATTGATAAGTAAGAGGTTTTATATTTCACATGCGACTTCATTTGACAAGACTTTCCCACTGATAAATGTACAAATATTGAACCAAGTGACCTAGACCTACATATTTTATCAACTTTTTAAAAATAGGCCGCTTCGCAGGAGACACAAGCATCTCTTGGATTGCTATTTTTGTTTGTTTGCTTTGGTTCCTGTTTTATCCTGATTTGTATGGCCCGGTTTATGATTTTCTGAATCATCCTTTTATTACTGTATTTTGGGATATGGTCATTGTCCATATTTGTCATTTGTATCGTGGATATGATCCCGCTGTCAGTGAACGGACACTCGACATGGTACTTGACCAATCTACAGCCTTGTGTCAGCACATTTGTAAGAATTGCGCTCTGATTAAATGTGACGATGGGAATCCAAGCCGGGTCCTTTCCAAACTTCTTTAGAGAAGACTGGGCCCGATAGCTCCTCTGAATGTCAGTCGGACTCCTCGTGTAAAAAAAAGCATGAGCTAGCTGCAGCCGGCAGAGCACGGACTGTACCGGTATTACGTATGGGCCCCTAACCCCATCCATTTATATACTAGTATTAATCTGCGTTGCTTTGGCCTCTGCATATAACTGTCTTGTTTGTGTGGTCATCAAACAGTGAGGAGGTTGTTTTACACTACAATTTTGCGTTCTTCGAGATATTTTGGCAAATGCAAACGTGGGAGGGTTGTGCGCACGTAATCTGGATAACCACACCATTTCTTCAACTTGCGTAACAAATGACCGTCCTAAGTCGGCACCGGTTACCCATTGGTCTCGTTTTACACTACAATTTTGCGTTCTTCGAGATATTTTGGTAACTGCAAACGTGGGAGGGTTGTGCGCACGTAATCTTGATAACCACACCATTTCTGCTACTTGCGTATTAAATGGCCGTCCTAAGTCGGCACCGGTTACCTGTTGGTCTCTTTGGTTTATGTGTAGATTTTGTGTTTCATGTTTCTGTGTCGGGTGCTCGTCTTTGTGTTTTTGCATGGGATGTTTGGCGTTTTCCTGTTGGTACTGCAACAGAGTCATGTTGGAGATCCCCTCCCTCCTTTCATATGGACGCTGATACCGAGTCTTCTTGAATACCCAATCATTTCTTTTGTTGCGTGAAGTAACAAACGTATTTAGTCAATATAGAAAGAATTTGGAGTATAAGGGTACCCTCAGTATTACAGACAATATGGAAAGGAAATGTCAAAATGTATCCTCTGAACAATAATCGTCCATATAAAAAGTCAATGCCATAAGCCCCCCTCTATATTACTGTCCTTCTAGAAAGTCAATATAAGTGTTCATATAAGAAGTCAATGGCGTAAGGTCCCCTATCTGTTTAAGATTATTGGAAGTCGATGACGTAATGTCCCTCTGTAAATTTTTTCAATGGTGTAAGGTCCCCTCTTTATTATGGTCCATATAGAAAGTCAATGGCGTAAGGTCCCCTCTGTATTGTAATACATAGAGAAAGTCAATGGCGTAAGGTCCCCTCTGTATTATAATACACAGAGAAAGTCAATGGCGTAAGGTCCCCTCTTTATTATGGTCCATGTAGAAAGTCAATGGCGCAAGGTCCCCCCTGTATTATAATCCATATAAAATGTCAATGGCGTAAGGTCCCCTCTGTATTATGGTCCACATAGAGAAAGTCAATGGCGTAAGGTCCCCTCTGTATTATAATCCATATAGAAAGTCAATGGCATAAGGTCCCCTCTGTATTATAATCCATATAGATAGTCAATGGCGTAAGGTCCCCTCTTTATTATGGTCCATGTAGAAAGTCAATGGCGTAAGGTCCCCTCTGTATTGTAATACATAGAGAAAGTCAATGGCGTAAGGTCCCCTCTTTATTATGGTCCATATAGAAAGTCAATGGCGTAAGGTCCCCTCTGTATTATAATACACAGAGAAAGTCAATGGCGTAAGGTCCCCTCTTTATTATGGTCCATGTAGAAAGTCAATGGCGCAAGGTCCCCCCTGTATTATAATCCATATAGAATGTCAATGGCGTAAGGTCCCCTCTGTATTATGGTCCACATAGAGAAAGTCAATGGCGTAAGGTCCCCTCTGTATTATAATCCATAAAAAAGTCAATGGCGTAAGGTCCCCTCTGTATTATAATCCACATAGAAAGTCAATGGTGTAAGGTCCCCTCTTTATTATGGTCCATATAGAAAGTCAATGGCGTAAGGTCCCCTCTGTATTATAATACATAGAGAAATTCAATGGCGAAACGTCCCCTCTTTATTATGGTCCATATAGAAAGTCAATGGTGTAAGGTCCCCTCTGTATTATAATACTTAGAGAAAGTCAATGGCGTAAGATCCCCTCTTTATTATGGTCCATGTAGAAAGTCAATGGCGCAAGGTCCCCCCTGTATTATAATACATAGGGAATGTCAATGGCGTAAGGTCCCCTCTGTTTTATAATACATAGAGAAAGTCAATGGCGTAAGGTCCCCTCTGTATTATAATACATAGAGAAAATCAATGGCGTAAGGTCCCCTCTTTCTTATGGTCCATGTAGAAAGTCAATGGTGTAAGGTCCCCTCTGTATTATAATCCATATAGAAAGTCAATGGCGTAAGGTCCCCTCTGTATTATAATCCATATAGAAAGTCAATGGTGTAAGATCCCCTCTTTATTATGGTCCATATAGAAAGTCAATGGCGTAAGGTCCCCTCTGTATTGTAATACATAGAGAAAGTCAATGGCGTAAGGTCCCCTCTTTATTATGGTCCATATAGAAAGTCAATGGCGTAAGGTCCCCTCTGTATTATAATACACAGAGAAAGTCAATGGCGTAAGGTCCCCTCTTTATTATGGTCCATGTAGAAAGTCAATGGCGCAAGGTCCCCCCTGTATTATAATCCATATAAAATGTCAATGGCGTAAGGTCCCCTCTGTATTATGGTCCACATAGAGAAAGTCAATGGCGTAAGGTCCCCTCTGTATTATAATCCATATAGAAAGTCAATGGCATAAGGTCCCCTCTGTATTATAATCCATATAGATAGTCAATGGCGTAAGGTCCCCTCTTTATTATGGTCCATGTAGAAAGTCAATGGTGTAAGGTCCCCCCTGTATTATAATCCATATAGAAAGTCAATGGCGTAAGGTCCCCTCTGTATTATAATCCATATAGAAAGTCAATGGTGTAAGGTCCCCTCTTTATTATGGTCCATATAGAAAGTCAATGGCGTAAGGTCCCCTCTGTAATATAATATATAGAGAAAGTCAATGGCGTAAGGCCCCCTCTTTATTATGGTCCATGTAGAAAGTCAATGGCGTAAGGTCCCCTCTGTATTATAATACATAAAGAAAGTCAATGGCGTAAGGTCCCCTCTTTATTATGGTCCATGTAGAAAGTCAATGGCGCAAGGTCCCCCCTGTATTATAATCCATATAGAATGTCAATGGCGTAAGGTCCCCTCTGTATTATGGTCCACATAGAGAAAGTCCATGGCGTAAGGTCCCCTCTGTATTATAATCCATAAAGAAAGTCAATGGCGTAAGGTCCCCTCTGTATTATAATCCATATAGAAAGTCAATGGTGTAAGGTCCCCTCTTTATTATGGTCCATATAGAAAGTCAATGGCGTAAGGTCCCCTCTGTATTATAATACATAGAGAAAGTCAATGGCGTAAGGTCCCCTATTTATTATGGTCCATATAGAAAGTCAATGGCGTAAGGTCCCCTCTGTATTATAATACATAGAGAAAGTCAATGGCGTAAGATCCCCTCTTTATTATGGTCCATGTAGAAAGTCAATGGCGCAAGGTCCCCCCTGTATTATAATACATAGGGAATGTCAATGGCGTAAGGTCCCCTCTGTTTTATAATACATAGAGAAAGTCAATGGCGTAAGGTCCCCTCTGTATTATAATACATAGAGAAAATCAATGGCGTAAGGTCCCCTCTTTCTTATGGTCCATGTAGAAAGTCAATGGTGTAAGGTCCCCTCTGTATTATAATCCATATAGAAAGTCAATGGCGTAAGGTCCCCTCTGTATTATAATCCATATAGAAAGTCAATGGTGTAAGATCCCCTCTTTATTATGGTCCATATAGAAAGTCAATGGCGTAAGGTCCCCTCTGTATTGTAATACATAGAGAAAGTCAATGGCGTAAGGTCCCCTCTTTATTATGGTCCATATAGAAAGTCAATGGCGTAAGGTCCCCTCTGTATTATAATACACAGAGAAAGTCAATGGCGTAAGGTCCCCTCTTTATTATGGTCCATGTAGAAAGTCAATGGCGCAAGGTCCCCCCCTGTATTATAATCCATATAAAATGTCAATGGCGTAAGGTCCCCTCTGTATTATGGTCCACATAGAGAAAGTCAATGGCGTAAGGTCCCCTCTGTATTATAATCCATATAGAAAGTCAATGGCATAAGGTCCCCTCTGTATTATAATCCATATAGATAGTCAATGGCGTAAGGTCCCCTCTTTATTATGGTCCATGTAGAAAGTCAATGGTGTAAGGTCCCCCCTGTATTATAATCCATATAGAAAGTCAATGGCGTAAGGTCCCCTCTGTATTATAATCCATATAGAAAGTCAATGGTGTAAGGTCCCCTCTTTATTATGGTCCATATAGAAAGTCAATGGCGTAAGGTCCCCTCTGTATTATAATATATAGAGAAAGTCAATGGCGTAAGGCCCCCTCTTTATTATGGTCCATGTAGAAAGTCAATGGCGTAAGGTCCCCTCTGTATTATAATACATAAAGAAAGTCAATGGCGTAAGGTCCCCTCTTTATTATGGTCCATGTAGAAAGTCAATGGCGCAAGGTCCCCCCTGTATTATAATCCATATAGAATGTCAATGGCGTAAGGTCCCCTCTGTATTATGGTCCACATAGAGAAAGTCCATGGCGTAAGGTCCCCTCTGTATTATAATCCATAAAGAAAGTCAATGGCGTAAGGTCCCCTCTGTATTATAATCCATATAGAAAGTCAATGGTGTAAGGTCCCCTCTTTATTATGGTCCATATAGAAAGTCAATGGCGTAAGGTCCCCTCTGTATTATAATACATAGAGAAAGTCAATGGCGTAAGGTCCCCTATTTATTATGGTCCATATAGAAAGTCAATGGCGTAAGGTCCCCTCTGTATTATAATACATAGAGAAAGTCAATGGTGTAAGGTCCCCTCTTTATTATGGCCCATATAGAAAGTCAATGGCGTAAGGTCCCCTCTGTATTATAATACACAGAGAAATTCAATGGCGTATGGTCCCCTCTTTATTATGGTCCATGTAGAAAGTCAATGGCGCAAGGTCCCCCCTGTATTATAATCCATATAGAATGTCAATGGCGTAAGGTCCCCTCTGTATTATAATCCATATAGATAGTCAATGGCGTAAGGTCTCCTCTGTATTATGGTCCACATAGAGAACGTCAATGGCGTAAGGTCCCCTCTGTATTATAAGCCATATAGAAAGTCAATGGCGTAAGGTCCCCTCTGTATTATAATACATAGAGAAAGTCAATGGCGTAAGGTCCCCTCTTTATTATGGTCCATGTAGAAAGTCAATGGCGTAAGGTCCCCTCTGTATTATAATACATAGAGAAAGTTAATGGCGTAAGGTCCCCTCTTTATTATGGTCCATGTAGAAAGTCAATGGCGCAAGGTCCCCCCTGTATTATAATCCATATAGAATGTCAATGGCGTAAGGTCCCCTCTGTATTATGGTCCACATAGAGAAAGTCAATGGCGTAAGGTCCCCTCTGTATTATAATCCATATAGAATGTCAATGGCGTAAGGTCCCCTCTGTATTATGGTCCACATAGAGAAAGTCAATGGCGTAAGGTCCCCTCTGTATTATAATCCATATAGAAAGTCAATGGTGTAAGGTCCCCTCTTTATTATGGTCCATATAGAAAGTCAATGGCGTAAGGTCCCCTCTGTATTATAATACATAGAGAAAGTCAATGGCGTAAGGTCCCCTCTTTATTATGGTCCATATAGAAAGTCAATGGCGTAAGGTCCCCTCTGTATTATAATACATAGAGAAAGTCAATGACGTAAGGTCCCCTCTTTATTATGGTCCATGTAGAAAGTCAATGGCGCAAGGTCCCCCCTGTATTATAATCCATATAGAATGTCAATGGCGTAAGGTCCCCTCTGTATTATGGTCCACATAGAGAAAGTCAATGGCGTAAGGTCCCCTCTGTATTATAATCCATATAGAAAGTCAATGGCATAAGGTCCCCTCTGTATTATAATCCATATAGAAAGTCAATGGCGTAAGGTCCCCTCTTTATTATGGTCCATGTAGAAAGTCAATGGTGTAAGGTCCCCTCTGTATTATAATCCATATAGAAAGTCAATGGCGTAAGGTCCCCTCTGTATTATAATCCATAAAGAAAGTCTATGGCGTAAGGTCCCCTCTTTATTATGGTCCATATAGAAAGTCAATGACGTAAGGTTCCCCTCTGTATTATGATACATAGAGTAAGTAAATGGCGTAAGGTCCCCGCTATATTATGGTCCATATAGAAAGTCAATGGCGTAAGGTCCCCTCATTATTATGGTTGATGTAGAAAGTCAATGGCGTAAGGTTACCTCCTCTCTTCCTACCACCTCCCACACTTTTCTCCCTTCTCCGCCCCTTTCCTTCCCCTCCCTCATCCCTTTCTGATATCATTCGCCCAGTTCTGTCGCCCCCTCCTCCAATTATGAAAAGTCAAAAGCGTAAGGATCCCTTTTTATTAAATTCAATGTTGTAAGGTTCCCTCTTTACTATGGTTAACACGAAAGTCAATGGCGTAAGGTCCCCTCAGTATTGTATTATAACCGATAAATCTATTTTTTTGCATAGGGGACCTTACGCCATTGTATTTAGCAAAATCGGAATTTGACCCAGGTGCGCTTCCGGTTTCACGTTGCGAATGTAAACAAAAATGGTTCGTGGTAGCAGACGATACTACTGTGCGGCCGAGGGCTGTTTTTCTGATACCGACAAGCGTGGGAGGTATGGATATATGTCCGAAGTGTCATTCTTTCCATTTCCGACAAAGAAAAAAGCTCCCAGAGCCAGGAAAAGGTGGTTAGAATACACCAGGCGTGAGAATTATGACCCACCCTATCACCACCGACTGTGTTCCAAACACTTTTTGGACGGGAAGCCCACAGAAAAGAATCCCTACCCAACCTTGTTTGCATACAACAATTACAAGGAGTCAAAGGTTCCACGATCAAGTAATGTGATGCAGAAAAGAACTCGTGAACAGGAAACAAGTGTGCATGTAGACATTCCAGAACAAAAACATGACAAAATTGCTGACACTACTATATCTATTCAAATGGAGGGACCCAAGGCAGGTTTTCTACAAATTAATTAATTAATTTAGATTTTCGCATGTATCTAAAGTAAAGTAAGGTTATATTATGCATTGTTATACATTACTTTAGGACACAGGACTAGGCAAGGGATACATTTTTTGTCACTTTTTAATGTGTTTTGACATTAAAACACTGAATATGTACATCATTACTGCTACTCTTGTGCCTGCTATTGTATAATCTCTCTCTCTCTCTCTCTCTATATATATATATATATGTATATATACTTAGTATAAATCAACTTTTTTGCTATGGATATTCATGGGTGTGTAATGTAATTTTGGTAGGTTATATGATTACATTTTTCAAAATTTTGCAGAACATCTGTGCAACACACCAGATTAATGCACTCCCAAATTACCAAGCAGCATGAAATTTAAAAATTGTTGTTTACTTTAAATTGTAACAGCTCATCTTTAATCAATACTTTTCATTACAGGATGTAAACCTATGTGATCAAACAGACAGTGCACCATGGCCATTTGCTATAGGGGAAGTTGAAGTAACATCATGTACAGATTTACACACCAAGGGTGAATATCATATTATTAAGAATTCAAAACCACTGCTTTTTATGGAAAATCAAACAGAAAATAGGGTAGCTATTATGTGAAAGGATAAATTTGTATGGGTATTCAGCATTATTAGTTTAGTTCAGTATTAGTATAGTAAATAGTAATTTAAACTGCTTTCAGTTGAAGTTCCCATGGATCATAGTTACTGTATGTCGAACGAAAAAGGCTATGAACAAACAGTATCTCACGAGGTCAACACACAGACAGATCTCAGCATGACAGACATTGATGATCTTTTGGATATGAAGGAAAGGCTAGCAGACAAGGACAATTTATTGCGAGATCTTTTCATAGAGAAGATAACAAAATCCGATGAGAGTGTTATGAAATATATGGGTGTACCAACCAAACAAGCTTTAAATGGTGAAGAATTAAGCTTGTACATTTATAATGTACATTTGTGGAAATGTTCATAAAAGACAAAACAGATTTTGAGTCTCATATTGTATACAAATTTATATTTCAATATATTATAACTGTATAACAAATGTAAATGCATTTGCGAATGATGAAATACATGTAGTAAACTTAATAATATGAAGCCAGACAAATTCTGACATTTTTTTTTATGAATATCTTTATCATAATGATACCGGTACAAGTACATCAATATTTTAAATGAAATGTCTATTGTTTCTAATTACAGCATTTACGGTAAGAAAATTTCATCTCAGTAAATTCCTGATTGAAATAAAATATATAATGTACGTTCTGTACACAAGAAAGTTTTTGTCAATATATAATTTTCAGTACAGTACTTGTATTGTCATATCAATCACTCCTCTGTTTCAAGTAAACCTTTCAATATATACCTATTGAAGAACTTCTTTGATTGTTGCTTAATTTGTAAATAAATATCATGATCATAATATATTCTGTCAACTACATGACCTTTCTTGGTGAAAAAAATGAAATCGCACCATTTTTTCCCACAAACACCAAGCTGACCTTGAATTTGGATAAACCATGAAGTACCACGTTTCAATTTAAGTTGACCATCTTTATCTAGATAAACATGGTAGTGTTTATCAAAGCAAGCATCATGTGGTGTACAATTCTGGTATGAAAAAGAACACTTAATTTCAATTAGTCCTTCACCACAACATTGACAACTTATAACACCATCAGGAGATGCTCCTAGATAAGGAATTTCTTTATCAATGTACAGCCCACAAAGATTCAAGGATGCCTTTACATGATTTTTGCAATAATTTTCATAATATAATTGTCTTGCAATGGGTTCATTCATTCTACCAAATGCAACAGCGGGGGCATTCAAAAATGATGATTTACCTAAAATTTGTCGAGATATATAGTTTTCATCAGAATCTGTATACTTAAAGTGTAGAACTGAAAAAAAACTTGAAGCGGTAATTCTGCCTTTCCTGTGTCGATACCATTCCTGGTTTTCTGATTGACCTCTTGTTTCTTCCTCAATACATTTTATTGTTTCTTCGCTGTATATTTTTTTCAAATTATCAATTAAACTATCACATGTATTTGAATCAATTGATTTCACAGCTTCTTGCATATCTGGAATAAGGACAGACTCTTCCTCACTATCATCACTCTCTGAATACAAAGTTTGCAATAAAAGAGAGTTGGTGCCTTTGAAAACATTTTTAAATTCTTTTGAAATGTTTTGTGTACATGGCAATTCTTTAATTTGAGGCTGGAAATTTGTACCAGTAGGCAAAATTGGTTGCTGTTTTGAAGTATCAATTCTTGTGTCGATGTCATCAATTTCCATAGGAAATGACTGCTGTCTTGGTTTGTCCCAAACGCACTCAACATCCGTGCCAACTTCTATCCCCCTGTCTTTGTGTCTGTCAGAAAAGCTGGACAGTCCAAAAAGAAAAGCCACGCAATGTTTGCACATTCCATTGTCCCTGTTATAGGAAAAAAAGAAGGCATTTTAACAATGCAAATATATTAACAAGTACTTGTTTATTTACAAGCTACATATACATGGAGAACAGGTTGACATGATTTATGTGACCTTGATCTTGCATGTGACCTTGACCTTTTCTCAAAAATCTGGGTGTTGATTCATCATGCTTGTTTAAAGGTATCCCTGCATCCATAGATTCCATATGGAAAAATATGATTGACACAATATTTACTGCAACAAAGTGTGACTTGTAACATGTAATGTTGAAAATTAATCAATGTTCATATTGCGTAAACGCACTTGCATTGTGTATCTATGTAATACAAATTATACATGTACAAAGTAAGATGAATAACTGAAAGTAATACATGTACAAAGGTACCCTGGTATATAAACATATACATAAACATGATAAATCATGTATATTGCTATCAATATTATACAAAATACAATCATACATACGCAACACAAGAACATCCTGCAGACAGAATTTCTCCAGATACATGCTTGATAAGGATCCAGACAGAATAAGGGGTAGCCGATTGTCTCGTCTCAGGAACACATGTTGCCTTGACATATACAAATTCTTCCCTTAAAGTGCTCGATATTTCTACATTGTCTATATGATTTGCAAGAAATAATCGGTATCCATTGTCATTTTTGAAATTCTTCAATCTTTGCTCCGGCCATTGTTGTTGTTGTAGATGTATGTTCCTCCGTCTTCGGAGCACCATAGGCTAGACCTATGTAAGAGGGGTAAAAGAGAGCATGGTTTAAGCAATTATTGATAGATATACACTTAATATATTCCCTTTGTACAGTTGATAAAATATCGTTAAGAAGGAACATTATTTGCCATTCCCATAGAGAGGTTAAAACTCTAACAATTAAAGGATTAAAGGTGAGATAACATGGTAAAATATTTTAACATATAAAAGTATCCATTTACAGTAATGCAGTAAATAAATCAAAACATCATAATGTTCAATATTAGGCAGAGTAGATAGATTTTTGTACCAATCCACTATATCTGTTACTCTGTCAAGAACAACCTCTTCACCACTCTCTGGTTGAATAGTTCTTCTCTTCGTATCCATAACTTCATAGTCATCATCTTGTGATAAAATCTCTAGATCCATTTCCTGAGCAAGTTCGCACAATCTAAGAAGATTCAATTTCTTCTTCTCTTCTTCTTCTTCTTCCACTATAGTGCTGCACCACTTAAGTATTTTCGCACTTAGGATCGTGGGGGGACAAACGTCTATGTACAAGAGCGGCAACAAAGACGTCCGTCCCCTCAGGATCCCGATCCCGCTGAATACTACAGGTTATCCCCCTTTCAGACAAGTATTGCTTGAGATCGGGCATTTTCCATGTGTCAAAATTGATATATGATGCCATGAAGACGACTTAGTGAGGTAAAATACCTTGAAACAGGTTGTTTGTGGTGTGTTTAGTTCTTTAGTTGTTACTTTGTTCGAAAACCGGAAGTGGCGATGGGTCAAATTTTTTTCAGGGAGAGCGAAAAGAAAGAACAAAAACGGTATTCCGGACGAACTCGAAACGGAGCTATTGAGGAAACAAGCAAAAATTATTATCAATATTGCTACAAAGGTAGCCTAGGTATAAAAATTTAATTCAAATAATTGTCTACATGAAAGTGTTTACTTTTTAAAGATTCTTGATGAAATTATTTTACTTTGTTTATTGGAATTTCATTTTTTCAAATTGGGAATTTTTAAGCTCAGAAATTGGGAAAAATGCCTGTTTTTCAGCATTGGGAATGGGGCCTAATTTTGGCCCTAGAGAACCCCTAAAAAATCCCTGACT